>VWZD01003012.1:748688-786716 GCA_013396695.1 Sakesphorus luctuosus
AATGGCTGGGAGCTCAGCGGGGCTACCCCGGCCGGCCGGACCTCGCTGTTCAGCTTGTGCCGCGCTGCCAAAGTGTCTGTAACTCTCCTTTTCCATGCTTTGTTGTGCAGCCATTGTAATCGTTCTCTTCCTTCCCCGGCCCATTCTGCTCGTCAGTGCTCATTGTTCCCGTGGTCTTTAAATAGGCTGGATGAGGTCTGGCTGCGGGAGGGAGTTTTGGGGGTTAGTTCTGAGATGCGGCCATTAGACATGGGGATGTAGCTGTAGCTTGTAATTAACTTGCTGGTTTCCTCTTCTCCCTGTTCGCGTAAAATTTAGGCCAAGCTCTGGTTTTGGTAGGTACTGTTCGGGACTTTTCGCCTCCGTATGAAAAGTGCAATGTTAACTTGAGAACCCTCGGAGCCTTGGCTCGGGTCCTTTGTATAATTCAGGAGATGCAAGGTGCACATCGCTCTCAGTTTTGTGTGTCAAAGGGCTCTTCAGCTTGGATGTTCTGAGTGTTAATGGAACTGATGCTGACTTGGACCAGCTGTGAAGTCTGCATGAGAAATATCTCCCTTACCCATTTTAAATATGCCTCATACATTTGAATGGAATGCCACGGAGGAGTCTTCCTTATTCTTTCCCCAGTGAGCTACACATAGAGATAATGCTAATGAGTAACCTTCAGGGCACTCTTCCCACTTCTCTGATTTCATGGTAAAGCCTGTTCTGCAGTCCTGTTTAATACTAGAATATGCTGCAGAGTGTTGATAGTAAAAAAAGTTTGGGTAGTAACTAGGATTAAGTGCTATCTTGAATGCAATTCTTGTGATCTCTTTGATTCTGTGATTTTCAAAATTGTGCTTCTAAACATTTCCCTTCACTTCTGAAGTTCAAAAAATTGTAGTGAGCTGCCAGCACAAATTAGCATGCTGCTCTGCTTCAAAGAAGCCAGACTGCTTCTAGTGAGCCTTGGCTTGACACTAGGTGTCAAAAATGAATTAAAGTGACTTTGCTCCTGCCAGCTTTTTTTTTATTATTGCTTTAAAGAATTTCTTCTGCTCTTCTGTAAAAGATTCACTAAACTGAAAGTCATCTGAGGCCGTAGTTCAACTGTACCTAATCTGTAGCAGTAATAGTGGCTTGGAGACTTCTGCAATTTATGGTATCATTGGCACAACTTCTGGTGATGCATGAAGCAGATCAGCAAACGTACCCAGCCAGAAGAAAAGGGTCATGCCCAGATTTCCTGATCTAGTTTGCACTGGAGTCCCACAGATGACAGCAAAGCTTGTCTGTGGAGTGGTGATGAGCCCTGGGATCACCTCAAAAAGCCTGTGAGGATTTGGGTTGCTCAAGACAGGACTGAGTGTAAGCAAAGGGAGTATATTCAGCTGGTATCGGTACCGAGGCAGCGTGTGGGGCTCGAGGGGGAAGTGAGATGGAGCTGCTGCAGGAAGGGTTCTTGTGCTGGCACGTGAACTGTCCAGAAGCACAGTGGGATTGAGCATGCAAAGTAAAGCCTTGCTGTTTCCCCTCTGAATTCAAAGCCAGGTTGGATGGGGCATTAGGCATCCTGGTCTTCTGGGAGGTGCCCCTGCCCATGCCAGGGGGATTGGAATTAGATGATCTTTAAGGTCCCTTCGAACCCAAATCATTCTGTGAATTCTAGTAACAAGTGTGGGTTTTAATTTATTTTGTTTTCCAACAGGCTGAGAAAAGTGTTGGAGTTCTTAAAAAAAGAAATCAAAAAGCTATCTCATGTTGAGTGTGTCTCAGTATAATGTAATGCTTGTATATGTTTCTTTGACAGGGGTGATCAGGCCCAGAATGTCTGGATCTTAAAGTGTCTGTTGGCTGAAATAAGAGATAAATGATCTTACCTCCAGGGTTGTATGTTCTTGGTGTGGTCCAGCTGTTAGAAAGGGATAACTAGTGTACACTACAGAGAAATGTGTTGGTAGAGACTCCAAAGGAATCTGCAGTGTGTTGTGCTGAAGTGTTCCTGCTCGCACTACTCTTTCACCTCCACAAACACCACAAGCAAAGCTGTCAAGCATGCTTGGCTTTTTCATGGTTGTTACATTGCTGAAGTAGCTGTGAAGCTTAGTATCAGTTTGGGTTTGGTTTTTTTCTTTACTCTTTTAGATGATATGTCTGTTGCTGGCAAAACTCTGTGAAACTGCTGTGGCAAAAATTGAACGATAATGAAGCATTTAAGAGCTGCATCCTCAAAATGTATTTTGTGTTTGGCTGTTTCACTGTATCAATAGTGCAAAACTTTTTTAATTACTCTTAATAGCTTATCAAAGTTTATTTTGGCAGCCTGGGGCTGGGTTCACAGGGATAGATGCCTTTATCACAGATCTGGCATAGTGTGTATGGATGTCAGTGTGAGTGGGAGGTAAAAGCTTAAATAGATGGGGCAACGTATGTTCTGCTTCCCTTTCAGGGTTCTCTCAGGTTTTTTTAATTCTCACAGATGTATTGCATTATAAGAATACAGAGTCAAACTTTTTTTATGGTTTTCTTTTTACGTATTTGGGATGCAACAAATTTATTAAAATTGGGAGATTAGAGCTTTATGGATAAATCAAACCCACTACAGTGGAAGAAATTTTTCTGCATACATTTCCTATCCCTAAGCAAAGTGTCTTTGAAAAACTGTGAAGTAGTTAAGCAGTGTTAGACTGTAATCTCTGGAAGCAAAGGCATGCTTGCAGTGGGCATTCAGGAGAATTGATAAATTTTCCAGTTTCATCTGAATTATTTTTGCAAAGCTTTGTCTCTGAGGGCTTTACACAGTAGTAGATGCTTCGTGGGAAAAGCGTGGCTGTGTCATAGTGTGGACAGCCTGTATCCTGTGTCAGGAGGTTGTGACAAGGGAACTGGGCTGCAAGTGTGTTGGGATGGGAGATACAGGGAGTTGGAATGTGTGACTTGGTGTTGGTGACAGGAGTGTTTCAGAAGTGGATTTCCTGAAGATACTTTTTGGATTATGGGGTAGGAGGGGATCTGTTTGAACCCAAAAGGAGCTTGCAAGCTGGGACAAGATTTAAATCTGGCTCCTCTAATTGGCCTGTGTATTTCAGAAGACTAACAGTAAGAAAATTTGAGTGGTTGTCCATGTTCATTGTCCTGTAATGAATTTGATGTCTTCAATGCCTGGTTTGAGAAGCTGTTTTGAAGTGAGTCTGTTGTACTGCTTTTTGAAGAATGCACCAGCTACTGATTTGTGTTATCAGTGTTTTTGTTTTAAACTTGCAGTAGGAAATATGTAATTTTGTTTCCTTTTGTGGACACGGTGCTTTATTAATATTAATGACAGTGGTCATATGATTCCTTTGGGCTTTTGTTTTACCTTCTTTGTGATTGATGCAGCTGCTTGGTGGTGTGTTCTGTAGTTGTGAAATGTGAGATTTGTTTGGCAATGCCCACACACTCTCCTTTTTTTAACCTATTCTGCTTGGTTACTTTAAAGTGAAATATTTTAAAATATGAGAAAGCTTATGCACAGGTGAAAGTAGAAATGAAAATAGATTGTCAACAGAAGTTTTACTTTCAAAGAAGTTCTCAGACCTTTTGACCTGACTTCTGGTTGCTTAAATTTTGGGGAAAAGTTTAAACCTTCTCCATTTCCCTATTTAAAGCATCAGTCTTACCAGGTGCCCCATGGCTGCTTGGACTGCCAAGCTGTGTGTTTTGCTCTCCCTTTCCAAGGGCCCCTGCTCTGGAGGTTGCCCAGACAGTGGTGCACATGGAAGGCTCTCAACAGGGCAAAACTTCTGGTGTTTTTTGTGCAGGTGTGGATGGGACCAGAAGCAGAAGTGGGTGTCGGTAGGCAAAGCAACAGGACTGTTTTACCCATGATGTCTGGCACCTTTCTTTGGCTCCTGCCCACTGGCAGAGGTTGTTGTTTGTCCTGCCTCTTGAAAGTCTGTATTTGCCTGAAGGTGTGAGGTGTAATCTGCCTTAGGAGAGAGGTCCTGTCTAAGCTGTTCCACCTTGCAAGAAATAAAATGGTTTGCACAAAGCTTATGGGAGTGTGTTGCTTGGGTCTCCTTGTTAAAACCAGGAATGAGGTGATAGAGAGAATCTTACAGGTCGAAGAAAGCAAGGACAAACGTGGATTTCAACCTAGTTCCTTTTTCCTGATTGTTCTGTGGGGTCTCCATGCGAGTGGTCTGTTCTAGTTTGAGCGTGTTCCACATGCAGTTAATTTAGCTTTGTGAGAACTTCAGTTCTTTGGAATAACTGACCTTGTCTGATAATGCTAATGTGAAATATCCAACTGTATGCTAAGATGATGATCTGAAACATCCAGCAGGTTTCTACTGTGCTGACACAAACCTCAGCTCTTTAAAGTTGAAGCTCTGTTTCTGTCATACATGATTAGTGTATGTTTTATACATACTTAAATAATTCTATAAGACATAAATGTGAAATATTTCTTTTAAATTTTAAACTTCTTCATAAACTTGTCATGAATTGAAAATTAACCAAAAGATTCCCACTTGGAGGGCAAACTGTGGTGCTGGAGGCTTTGGAGACAGTTTGGTGCTGCAGGTACCTCATCAGAGGCACCTCTGGTGGTCCTGCCTTGTCCTGTGATCTGCTGCAGCTTTGTTGGCAGAGCTAATGCTTGTGTGATTGCAGGATGATTTCTTTTATGCTGCTTATCTCATGGGAAACTTACCCACTCAGTGATGTTTTTATCAGTTTGCAAACTCACCCTGTGGCTACACCTTGCTCTGACAGGTAGAAGCAGGAACAAAGGGAAGGCAGTACGGCTTCTCCCAGCACACACTGGGGATGGAGCATCACTGAACTCAGCAAGGGCAATGTTCCCACTTCAAACCCGTCACGTTTCCAGATACCTTGAAAGAGCTGTTCCTGGGACTACTGTTTTCAAGCCTGTTTTTCGTCTATGAGGGAGCTGAATATAACATATAACATAACATATAAATTCATGTTTTCAGGTAAATGTTTACATTAAAGTGTGCATTATGCGCTACATTAGGGCAGGGGGAAAACTTTTGTCTCCGCTCTGGAGAATTCAGACACTGCCCTGCATCCTGCTCACAGATGTTATCTGACTCTTGAAGGAAGCTGAGAGGAATAAATGGGGTTGCTCTTCTGCCTTGTCAAATTCTGGCTTCTCAGTGCCTGGCTCTCCAGCAGCCTTAGTGTTATGAAACACACGTGGTTCTGGGCAAGTTTATGGCTGCCCACAGATTTTGAATAGAACAGAGGAAGTGAGTAGCACATCCGTTATTTAAAGACGGCCGTGAGTGGCACTGGAATCCTACAGATACTGGCATGTGTTCTGTGTATATATATTTTTTTTTAGAAGCTGATTTTCTATCATGGTGCCAGAGTTGTAGAAGACTTCAGTTAATAGTTATCCCTACCACTCACATTCCTCATCATCTTTCAGCTGTGAGAAACTTTTTAAGTAGTAGCAACTAGAAGTTACAAAATGTCTGTGAGGTTGTATTGCTCACACTTATTAACACATATTCCATTGCCTGTTTGTGTTGGAAGCTTTTAACAGGAGCAGAATGCTACCAGCTTGGTTTTCTTTAGTGTTGAATTTATAATACAGCAATGATTTTACAGCTAGAAATTTAATCTGGGCTCTTTTGGGGGGTTTGCTGTTCTAAGCTTGTTTTTATACAGTGAAGTTAAAGTATTTCCATTGGGGTGTATGTCCTATGAGAGATATAAACTAAAGAGTTTGCAAGCTTACACATTCAAACTGGAAATGAAGACAAAAGAATTGAAGGAGAAATACAGATAATTCAGCAATATTGCATTTACTGGATTGCTTGAGCTGCCTCACACTGTGCCCTTGGTGGTTGTACAAACCAGACCAGGCTCTTGTGGTTGCTCACATTTGTACTGAGGGAGTAACAGTAACTGTGACAGCATTCACTGTCACTGTTCTTCATCAGGCTTGGACAGTATCAAACACTGACATCTTTAATGGCAGGACCAGCATGAGGAGTTTTGTGATCCAAGTGAGACTTTGTACCATATTTCACCCTTGAGTCTTGTCTTTAATGTCCAAATGAGGAGTTTTGTTATATAAGGGGTTGGTGGAAGTGTCAGTAACTCAGTCACTTATCTCAGTGATGCTGGTGGTGGCACAAGAGAGCCTGGCCTCTGTCTTTGTGAATCTTTCTTAGGAATGGTTTAGTAGCTTAATGTAAATTTAAATGTTAGGAGGTTTGCTGTGAGGCTCTAAATGGACCAAGGTACAACTCCCCTGGCATCTCTTTTTAGCAAGAAGATAGGAACCCTGACCTTTTGTGTTCCTACTACAATTCCTTACTTAATTTTTTTAAGTGTTTTATATGTATACCTGATGGTATTTAGGAGCCACAGATGCACCAAGACCTTGGTAAGATAGTGCCTCATAAGTGCAGCATGAAAAGGCAGTTTCTGTTCCCATATCATGCTGTGGTACGGTAGACTTTCTGGGGTTTGTGGTGGCAATGGGTGGGGTGGGTACAACTGAATGAAAGAACTGTTAATGTTGTTGGTAATCTCTTAGTAAGATGTAGTCTAACTCCAGCCTGTGGTGGTAGCATTTTCCTCTTTCAAAACTTGTAGCCCTAAGGCAACTTGATGGACTTTACCAGCATCTTCCTTCCTTTACCAGCCTTCCTGCAAGGGCAGAGGCTTCTGTGCAGTGTTATTATAGGTGCTCACATGGCTGTACTGGCTCGTGGAGCTCAGAGTTCTGTGTCCTCTGAGAGCTGGGTGAAATTACTTCCCCGGAAAGGGCTGAGCAGATGTAAGACTTTCCCTCCTCTTAAAATTGATTTCTTGGGTGAAAATGAGTGTGCCAACAGCCCTAGTTTCTTTGGGATGACAGCAAGGATTTCTTGTCTGCTGTTGGCTTTCTTTGCTGTTGGCTATCATTCCCAGTTTGTAGAAGTAGAAAATATTTCAGTAAGGGTTGTAAACCTTACCTCTGGCAGCTTAGACATTTATGTGAGCTCTTCTGCAGAATGCCAGCCAAAATAAGCTGGAGTGGTTTAAACAGCCTAAATAATCACTCTTTGTATCAGTTGATCCTGAGTAAATAGGTTAGAAAGTACTTAAGAGCAGCTCAGCTGGAGCCTTCTGGCAGAGAGCAGTGAGGAGCAGCTGAGGGTGCTGAGCACTTCCCTGGCACAGCTGTACCCAGAGGAGGAGATCCAGAGCAGAGGTTCATGAGTTAAAGGGCTGCTTGGTGGGCAGGCATGTGGCTTCTCCCTGCAAATAACCCCACGACTACAGCTGAAGTAAGAAAATCCCAATTCATCATCCTCATAGGGAATAAGTGTATTTTCTGGTTAATCTGTAGTGATCTGCTGGTGTGGAGTGAAAGAAGTGATTAACTCTAGACGTGTTTTATGGGGATGCAGGGGATGACAGTGCTGCAAGGTGCTGTGGCATGTGGGGAGGGGCTGCTGTGCAGCAATGTCCTGTCTTCCCCACGTGCTTACAGAAAAGTCCACGTTGTGGTTGTAACCAGTTCCCCCTACTAGTTCAGACTGTTTATTCATTAGTAAAATTAACGGTGGGATGAAGTTGGGCCGGAAAACGCGAATGTGCAAGATAAGAGGTTGCATGGCAACGCTTTGCAGTCCCGAGCAAGGAGTCAAGCATAAATAATGGTGGAAAAAGAAATGGGAGGAGGAAAAAATGAGTGGGTTGGAGGAAAAAACGCTATCTTTGTGTTGGCTTTATTGTTTCAGTGCCATCCCAGATGTGTGTAACAAGTCTGACATTGTTTGAGATATTCATTACTGAGAGCCTTTCATAAGGCCCTCCAGTGTAATGCCCGTGTGTGTCACTGGGGCAGCCTGACACGCTCTGCCGAGATGCAGGTTATGCAAAATGCTCTCAGGGGATGGTGGAAAGCCTGGATCTTAGTCCAGTTTTAGGGGTCTTCTTGTCACCAGAAAGTAGTTTTCTAACTTCTTGTCTTTCTGGCTTTCTTCACCAAACCAACCTGTATAAGAGGCTTTCTGATGAATTGTGTGTGTCATTCCTGACACAGTAATATTTTAATTCTGGAACATGAGTATTTCTGATCGCTGCCATGCATAGATGTGCATATATAAAAAGCAAAGTAATTTGACACATTTTAAGGAGAAGTATCAAAAGGAATGAAATCTTCATGACCTAAGACTGCAATAGCCTCTAATGTTCAGGTAAAACTTTTGTTTTGGTTAAGAAGTTTGAATGTCTCATAGTGCTTCTAATGTATTACTATCGGTTAACCTGTGCTTTCCTGTGTGATTTTGTTGTTAGTATTATTTTGTTGTTTTATTGTTTTAACTGGGTGAATAATTTCAGGTTGGCAACCTGAACCTTTAGTGGAAAAAATACTGTTTGTTCATTGAATGAGAGAAGTGACCCTCACTTACTGGTAATGACTGAGCATGAGATTATAAGTTGCCAAGTGTAATGCTTCAGTTTTTTTCTTTTCTGAGGGGAAATGCAGAGGAAACAAGAGCTGGCAGCATTATTGCCAGTGTTTCCTCAGCTTTATGTTAGAATCAATTAAAACAACAACTGCCGTTGCAAATGGCTCCTTGTGTTTTGGGGTAGCTGCTTGCTGTTTTCCTTTGGAATTGGACATGTTGTCTTTTCAGCTTTAAAAAGAAATGCAGTGTCTCCTCCTAAATCCCTCTGTCCCATTGTTCTATGACCGTTAAGAACTTTTCACTGTGACTTTGTGCTCTTTCAACTCCACTGTGACTGGTGCTCTCTTTGCAAGTCCAGCCAGAGCTTCCTGCTGTGGTAGCAGCTGTGGGGGGGATTTATGAAAAGTGTGCTTGGCTTAGGATCATGTTGCAAGGTATGAATTCTGTACCTCCTGTGACTTGTATGCATTTAGTGATTTACATAAAATGGTGACTGTGCTTCTGAGAGAGTGACTGCCTGCATAGCTTCAAAGCAAAAATTAACTCAGTCTTACTTTCTTATGCACTGTTGTTGAAATTGGCTTTTATGTGAATCTGTGATCTTGTGGACTGCTGTATGAAATACTCCATATACGTGGAAAAAAGCAGGATGCCACAGATTTTTAGTGAGTTATGTGAACTTTTCCTTCAGGCAAGAAGTGGGGCTATCCAGTTTTCCACTCACACTGGAGACAGAGCTCGAAGAGCTTCAGAAGCCAGTGGTTAACTCTGTTGGAGATGCTCTACCCTGCAGTTCTTAAAAGTAACATCTGCAGTGAATAATAGTGTACAAATGTGTATGACAATATTTTTTTCTCTTCCCAAACTTTGTTCTAGATGTCAAAATTTACCTGGACTACTTGGGAATGGCGAAACATAGCCCTGGGATCCTGCCATGAACAGTAAGAAAGTTGAGATGCTTTATGTATGCAAATAATAATTTTCTTTTAATGACTAAACCTCAATGAAACTGTTCCTGTTCAATTAACACAACTAGGCAACACATTGTGTAGCTTTTCATGCAGTACAGAAGGTCGGAGGGGTGGATCAGCAGGGGAGCTTTCTTGGGAAACAATAGTGGGGAAGTCTCTGCAGTCCCAAAGCCGCTGGAGTGGGGAGCTGCTGTGGGTGGTGCCTTAGGAAATGACTGAGGTGGAAGCTGAGGGTGCTTTCCTTCAATGTGTAATTATATTGCGAGACTCCACTGTTACCTCGTGTATAATTATATCGAGACTCCGTTGTCGTGGGATATCTTGAGTGGAAATTAGATTGAAATGTGATTAGACAAATTAGTGGAAGAAAAAAGTGAGTTGTGAAGTGCTAAAGCCTGAATTCTGGATGCAGTTTGTGGGAGGAAGTCCCTAAAACACTGAGGGAAGCTGCCAGAGTGCAGTGAGGTTTCACTCTCACTGCTCCTGAATTGACTGCTGGTAGACAGGGAGCTTGGCTAATTAGGGCTTCAGTCTGAGCCTTCATGTCTGACTTGTGTGGTGCTTTTCTTATACGAAACTTAGTGTTCAGTAGATGTTGATCAAACAGTTTGTGTAGCCAAGAAAGCAGACAGCTTCAAAGATACTCAGTATTGATCAAAATATTCAGATGTTTATGTGTTGTTGGTAGCCTGAGATTTTCTAGTTTGAAGGATACATAGATATTTATATATGTACATGTGCTGTATTCTTTATGTAGCCTTTTCCAGATGTTGCAGTAGACATCCTTAAATTGATGTATTGAAAATTATTCTGATTAATTTTCCCATTACAAAACAGATGACTTATGAGGGACTGTGTGGGTGAGTAACATGTTTGTGAAGTGTCAACAGTGTCTGCTGAAAATTTACACTATGTCAGCATTCATTGGGACAGAAATTAGAAGGCTTTTGTATTGTTACATGTAATGATTTGCATATAGACATTTGGAAATGTACATCTCTTGAACACTCTTGTATCTAAACTCTTCACAGCAATTTAAATACTTAATGTGTAAATGTTCAAATAAAAAATATTTTGTTTTCTTTTGTAGAACTCTGACCATGTCATGTTTAATTCTTCCATGGAGGGAGTGTTTTTCTTAGGGCTTTCCAAAGCTTGTTTATAGACTTGAGATGTTAGGCACTGGTAATATCTTGAAAATCTCAGCACTCTCCTTTGATGAAAATACAGTAATTGTTAAATTGTTGTAGATCAAATTATATAGCCTTATGTAATTTATTAGAACAGCTGATGAAGACATAGGAAGCTTAGTTCTTTGTACAAAGTAGTACAAGGAGATTCTGGTAAGACTGATTGCCTTTGACTTTTTGAGAAGTTTGTTCAGCTTACCTGAAAAAGATAAATGTATATATTTGTAGATTATTAAGTAGTGTTGAAATTTTACCAGAATGCAGCTAAAGCTTCAGTTTGCTTTTTCTGATCATGGATTGACTGAGCTAACAATTTAAGCTGTGCTGCTCAGAGGTAAAACATTCCTTTTCTTTTGAACCTAATGTCCTGTTTAGCAAATTCACTGTTTGAAAGGTAAGACAAAGAACTTTGTTTTTTCACAGATTTGCTCTGACAAAACCTTGTAATTTCTTGTGGAGTTGAGAACAAATGTATGCAGTGTCAGAGAATAATCACTTATTAGGGGTTATTAAGAAAGGGGGATTTTAAGGGTGCAAATGATTCTTGGCACAAGCTGGGACATCTAGAATGATCCTGGATTTTTTGTTCCCTGGCAATGTTATCTGAAAGTTGTGTGACTTCTCTTGTTTTTCTTTTGATGTGGTTATTGGAGCCAAAAAAGCTGGACTGTTGCTGTACTGGTGTTTAAGATCTTTGTCTTTGGGAGGTTCTTAATGTCCATTTCTAGGACAAGTAGCATCAGAAATCCAGATTTCATTTTGCTATTAAAGCTGTCATGTTAAAAAACATCCACTTGCCACTAAGTAAAGCAAAATGTGAAGTGAATCGTGTTCAGCTTCATGTCATTTGCATGGCTTATGATAAGGCAATGAGTGATGGGAGCTGTGTTGGGCTCTGGATACATTTCTGACCTACAGTGTCCTGAATTGTCAGTTCAGTGGTTGTGTCTTTGTAAGACTCCTCAAAATACCTTCAGAAAATAAAAGAAAACTAATGCCTTTAAGTTGATCTGCAGCCTGGTGTTCCCTTAGCTTTGACTTACCCATAAAAGCACCCCAAAATTAGTAAGCTTGCTGATGGTGTTTGGTGTTTGAGATCATACTGGCTAACTTGGTCTAGGAGCATATGTAGATTTTTCTTCTCCCAAGGATGTTGTTCAGGTGAAGCCTGTAGGTAAAGGATGTTTTTGACGAGAGTCACAGCAGGTGGGAAGGCATGGAATTTAGTGGAAAGTGATTCCAAAGTAGCTCGGCACGTGGATATGTGAACAGTAGCAATAAGGAAATACTAAGGATTCAATTTCTCAGTGATGCAGGTGATTCTGATACTCTGTTGGTGTGTGATATTGGGGAGGGTACCAAAAGGTTTCCCAGCAGAAAATGAGAAGTGGGCTTTAACAGTTTGGGCTTTTTTGCTTTTATTGTCAGACAATGTTTGCTGGAGTAATCCAGGAGTCACTTCTGAAGAGTGGAAAATTTCAGTCTGCAGAAGTGGACATTGTTTTATTAGGAAGCTTCATGAGATTTTACCTCCTGTTTTTATAACTTTTCAGTCTGATGCCAACTGGCCTTCTCATTGACTCTTCTCATTGATGCCTCTCGATCTGTGGCACACACTGCCCAGAACGGAGCTCCTGGCAAATGGAAGCAATCTGTGTAGGCTGAGAGTCCTAACTTTGTACTTCCAGTGCTCTTGAGAGATAGTGATTAAAAACCTTCCTCCAGTCAAAACCACAGAGGCTGAAACCAAATTGCCTTTAGCAGAGGAGTAGCAAGAAATATACTGTATTGTCTGGACACAGACAAGCAGGAGTCTGGGCGTTGTCATTGGTGGATGCCTGCTCTGGGTTGTGGGTGGAGGAGTGGCAATAGGAGGACAACAGCATTTTGGGCAGCTGCCACTGCCAGACCATCTGGGTGCTCCACACAGTTCTGAATGATGTTTGGAGCTGCAGCTGGGAGTGATGAGATGGTGCAGATGTTTGAGCCAGGGGAAGAAGAGACAGAGCAGTGCTGCTGTCCAAGGAGCAGAGCTGATGTGAACCTGGGGGAGTTATTAACCTGTCAGGTCTTTGTGGCTCTGACAGGGAGCTGACTTGCCTTGCTTGTGCTTTCCTGTGTTTTGGGACGCTGATCCCCTCTGTATCCTTGTCCCCTCCCCGTGCTGACATCTTAAACTCTCTGTCACTGTGGTGTGTCATCTGCAGCCTCTTCCTTGTCCCCATCTCCTTTGGTCCCTGGCTGGGATCGCGGTGTATGATGATCTTTTTAGGGGTCAACTTAATGGGAAAGAACTCCATTTATTCCTTGTGGTTGAATTATGCTATGCTGTAATTGCTGAAGCTCCCAAAGTTGAGAGCATAATATAGGACCATCCAATCTAGGATTGTTAGGTTTAGCATAGCTATCCAATATAGCATTTTCCTCTTGCCTATGATACCATTTTAAACTGCAGGTGTTCTACTTGGGTGTGATTTATTAGTGGTGTATTAGTGGCTCCATCTGCTTCAGGGAGTTGTTTTCTTTTGCTGTGTGAGTGAAATAATATACCAAGAACTTGGGTTTTTTTATACATGAAATATTCTTGAAGACTTCTAAGGTTGTGTGAACATGCTCAGCTTGTTTTATTTTGTGTTCCTCGAACAGATCGATTAAAATTTTTATTGAACATATTTTTAAAGTACATTAACAAAGGCCATTCTGTAATTGCAGTTAACAAGCACTGCTTTTGGTGTGTAAGAGTTCTTTACTTAACACAATTACTAAATTTCCTTTAGGATAAGATCTGTTCTGCTACCTAGAGTATCATTTCAACAGTTCGTTGGCTTTTGTTGTGACACAGTTTTTCAAAATGCAATACCTTGGCTGACTGAAGCAAATTGTAGCTTAAGTTGTATTTTCTATAGTCTATAATATGGACTTTCTTTTGTGTCTGAACTTGATTTTTATTGAAAATGTTTAAATACTTATATACTTCTCATTTATGGGTGGAATTAGTCATGATTCTGTTTGTTAATTGTTGATTATCAGGTGATATTTGATACAGGTTAATGCTGCTCTTGGGTAGTGCAACTCTGATGCCTGTTATAAAAACTGGGAGGCTGTGCTGACCTCCAGAAACGTGTACAAAGTTCACACTGAAAAGTGCCCGCACAGACCGGTCTACATCTGACTTTTAAGATGATAATGCTAATTTAGGCATATACTTCTCAGTATTTAGAGGGAGATTTTCTTATAATTACTTGTTTGGAGATTAAAGCAGATCTTTAAGAGTGTAGTTTGATGTCAGATTTAATCAGCTGCTGCTGAGAGGGGACAGTGCTGCTTTCTCTGCCCTTTGCAGAGCAGGTACTGGGGATGTGTGGCCGCCACCAGGACAGGGATCTCAGTGCTCCTGTGATGGAGTCAGCGCTGGCTGTGCTGGGCTCTGCCTGCCCTCCGACAGCTGTTTGCTGCTGGAATGTACAGCTGGATGGTTAGTGGGCTTCATTCAGCACAATGCAGGCAAGTGACAGGTCAAACCAGGTGTAACATGGGACTGTCTCCTTCACTGGTGTTCCCAGGCTAGAATTTCACTTCTTGCTCCCTGTGGATTTAGTGACCACTCTGTTTTTCAGCAGTTGTGTTTTGTTATGTTTTTGATTCACGTTTACTGCTGTGCTGGAGGAAGGACTGTGTTACCATTGTAGGTTGGGCTTGATCCCAGCATCTGCCAGCTTTGTGATTTTTGGGCATCATTTGGAAACAACTTCCCTGCAGTAGGAATGACGTGTTTGCTGAGGTCTGTCCTCTGATGTGACGAGTGTTTCTCATGTTCCCTGTGTGTTCACGTTTGCCCCTGAAGATGTGTGGGTTTATTCATTTGATGGCTTCCTAGACTGTGCCCTGCACACTTTATTCTGCACTCCTCAGCATGTCTTGTGTCACTAATTTGCTGGTGGTTCTGAAGAGCTGAGTGTAACTGATACAAGTAACCTACATAAGCTGTGTGCACTTTCAAGCCTGATTAATCCAGAACTTTCTGACTGATGAAACATAGAAATAAAAATAAAATGTTTCCACAGGGTGTCCACTATGTGAATTGTGTTCAGTGGCATATGACCAACTGATGTAGTGTTGTTTTTTATTTTATGGAGCTGGAATCAGAAGTAGTTTAGCTTCTCTGAAATGCTCAACAATTTTATATGGGTTTTAACCACACTTCTTTTAAATTAATCTTCCTGAATTCAGGTTGAAGATTGTTAAAACAAATTTGATGGTTTATATGGGAAATTAATAATTATTCATAAATACATGTATTTCTTTTGGCATTTCTGAAAGAATGATGGCAAAATGTAACAGCAGCAGCAGCTACAAGAGCAAACACTGCAAACCAGAGATCTGAGGAACTTGCACAGCAGTGTGAAATTCAGCCCCCAGCTCCTGGCAGGGGGATGCAAGGTCCTGCTTGTGATCAGATTTGTCCTTTTTGTGGCCATAGTGAGCGGGTGTAGAGTTGGAAGTGGAGATGGTGATTTCTCATATTTGTATGCTGGGAGTGTAGAATCAGTGGTGAGGATGATAGAAGCTCTGTTGTTAAAGGTATGAAAAATTCTATTTTAACATGGAATTTTTGTGATCCCTTTATACTGTTGTGTAATATATTGGCCTCATTAGAGAAGCCTTTGCAATGCTTACAGGATGGTAAAACAAGGACTGAGACTGCAGTATCCACCCTAACTGCATTAACCACACTGCACATCCTGTAGGACTGCACGAAATACTGAGAATGATGATGGGAAAGTAATTCAGGTCTATGTGGCACTTTTTGAGCGTGTTGGTTGTATGATGGAGGACAGATAAAATATACTCTGTTTACTCAGCAGACTTCTTTAACAGAGGAAAACCTGAAGTTTATTTGAAAGAGGGATGTTCTGAGGTGCCACACCAGTTTATTCTACCAGCTGCTGTAGCATCAGTGGGAGGGAGTGGGCAAGTTAGATGCTGTTAAACAATTCTGTTTGATGCTGTCTCAGTTGTGGCACGTTTAAAGTATTGCAAAGCATGCAGTGAATTTATAATTCATGCTTACAAATACTGTGTGTGATTTCTTTCCACTAAATGTTTGAATTTGCTTTAGCGAAATAAGATTTTAGACAGGCTCTTAAATTAGGTGTGCTTTTGTCTTACTCTCTGAAGTCAAAGTTTCATTTTTGGTGGTACAGAGCAATTGAAGGGGACAGGATGATTTGCAGAAGCTTCTGTTTTCTCTTATATATAAACTGACCTGTTATTTCAAATCTCTTACATAGATTTACTCTTTTGTGACAGTATCTAAAAATACAAGTTTTCCTTCATATGTTCAAAGTATTGAGTAAGAAATAGGAATTTCTGTTTTGGGCTGTGAATTAATAGCAAATTGCTTTAAAGAAATGTCAAACTCGCACAGCTACTACATTTTCATCATTCACTTATGTTAATAAATGTAAATATATAAAAGACCAGAAATCTGAAGTGTGGCTCTTTTCACAGATATTGGATAACTTATATTTTTAAATGCTTGCTGATAAATAATATCAGCAAATTGAAATGTTACAACTTTTTCACTGTCCCTTCAAGTGGAAGAGTTTACAAACCAGAATATAGTCTGTAGTCTTTCATTTTGGTCAAAGGCTGTTATATGTACTCTTGAGACAGAAAAAATGAACAAGAAGTTTGTTTATCAGCTTTACTGGATCTTAAAAATGGAACTCATTAAGATTTTGGCCTCTTCTGTGCAAATTAATGTCATTACATCTTGCACATAAATAGTTCGAGCTGTTTTTCTCTCTCTTAAAAGGTGGCTTTAATGAGTCACAGCATCCATTTTAGAAAACTGTTCATGGGTTAGGCAGGCTCAGGAATAACTGGGTTAAACCAAGAGATTATTTGAAAAATCTAGGGCATGTGCTCTCTCTGTTCACTTGATTAGTTTTCATAATTCATCCTTGTTTCCACAGCAAAGAGCAGCGTAAGGCGTGTTAACAAGAAGCAGTTTTCTTGCTTTTGTGCTCCTTTATCTTTGTAATGTTACTAGAGAAAGTTAGTGAAATGTGGAGAAAGATATATTGTGTGTGAATGTTTGGAACAAATCTTGGTTTGTTTTGTGAAAACCCACAGGATCTGAGAGGCAGGTGCTATTGGGGATGTCTGTCTGTGACTTTGCTTCAGTTCTTTTCTGTTTGACTACAGGTGCATGAAGAACAGAGGAGGTATTTCCGCTTATCAGAGATGATGTGGAGAGACACTTTGTGAGTAACTGACATGTGTTTTTAAAAAGCCCAAAATGCTAATGTGGAAATTATTATTATTTTTTTTAATTCTGTAGCTTAGAATAATTGTGCCATTTGTCTAACAGTTTCTTTTGGGTCTGGAAAGCTGTGAATATAGAACCCTTCATGGAACCCACGAACAAAGCTGATTGTTGAAATAAAGAGCTGGAAGACACAGCAATAGAGTTTGTTTGCTTTCATGAGTGATGTCTGTAATGGTCAGTCTACTAAAGACTTTTACTGTTCATTGCTGAAAGTATTCTAGATAGCAGTAAAACCCCCTGATATTGTGTATATGGGGAACCCTCAGTAGGGTTAACTTGGTACTTAGAGAGGCTTATTCTGCATCTGAGGTTATTAACACTGCATTGCCCATTTTTCATTGCAAGTCTGATATATTTGCCATAAAGATCATGGGAATAGTAGTTGCAAGTAGAAGCTTTCCTGAAAGTTTTCAGTTCTTGTCTGCTGGAACACAACAATATTCTGGGATCATAAAGATAAACTAGGCTCCTAAATTATTGCAGGAAAGGAAGAACCTCTATGATGAAATATTACTGTACCTAAATAAGTAGTTAAAGGATTTGCTGTTGTGGAAACCAGATCATTTTTGGAGATCACAGTTAGGTAATGCAATGTCTTACTTTTCAAATGGATTCCATAACTATGCTGTGTTTCCAGTGCTGTACACTCACCAGTCAGCTCATTCCTTTAATGTAATTAGTCCTAGTGCTTCCTTTTTTTTGCCACATTTCCAGTAACAGTTATGAATTAAAGCAGCATGTTATTTTATGATTTTCCATGATAGTCTTTGTGCTTCTTTTTTGTTTATTTGTGTAAGTAAAATATGAGTTTTGTGGTCTTGAATGCTTTCTTTTAAATCATAAGCTTTGATATTCTGGAGCTACTGCTTTGTTCTAGTGATAATTATTTTAGGAGAATGGTGCCTTTGTGGGCAACTTCAGTGCTTTTCTTGGCATAGAAGAGCTCGAGTGAGAAGAACTGCTCTTACCTCAGGCACCTTGATTTCTAAGTTTTTCTGCATTTATAGCATTAAAGCTACACAATGAAATTTTTTTTTCTTAAATTAGAAAAAAATCCTCTTATTATAACAGTCTAGTGATTGCCTAAACTCCTAGGTAGGAACCAATTTGAGTTTTGACTTTTTTATAACCTCTATCTAAGAAAAAGATTTTTAAATGGTTTTGAGGCTTTTCTCCTCCTGGAGCCCTATGCAAATTTTTATAGGTAGGGTTGTGTGATTTGTTTAGTAACTACTTTAAAAAAAGAAAATGTCATTAATGCTTTATTTGCTCATTCTGGTTTGGTGTGTGCAAGTAGTGCCTAATTTAAAAGTCTGTCTTGCTTTCAGTCGAGAAAATCTACTTCAAGATAATGTTGGCTTGTAGTCATCTTTCCCTTGGCTTCTTTCAGGCTCTGCTTGCCAGTTCAGGAAGGCTGCGGGAGGATTTCTTTCTAACAGTCCCCTGGCCAGATGCTGAATTCTTTATGAAGAATCCTGGTGCTAATCCAACTGCCTCACCCAGGAGATAGTGTTGATTTGATTTACTCTGTGATGCTGAGATCACTTTTTTTTTTGTGGACAAAGTCCATGAGGACTTTGCTGCAGTTGGCTGAGTAGCAACAATAATATGGAATATTATTTAGTTCATTATTTTTAAAATAAGAAATCTACATTATTACCCGCTTGATGAAATTGGAAATTGATTGTTTTTTGTTTCTTTGTTTTAAGCAAGAAGCATAGTTCAGATGTAAATGTTTGAAGTATCAATCTACATACCTTGAAATATTCTCCTAGTGATGCCACAGTTGGTGATTATACTTACATTTTTGTTTGAGCTTATTTACAGATGTTGACTATATTTTAGTGTGGTGATTTTCAGAAGAGGCTCTGTGTAAAACAGCAGTTATTTTGTAGGGCTAGCAGTGAATTTGTACAGATGGTTGCTGTTAAGGCCTTTTGGTTGCATAGCAGTCAGCTTTTCAATCTTCAGCATATGGCTGGGTCAGGTTGTGCTCTGACACTTCAGAGAAGGGATAAGGCTCTCAGCCAGTGACACCCACTGGGAACAGTGTTTTGGAGTTTGCCTACATTGAGGCTCCTCTGTGTCAGCATCAGTAGCTGCAATAACGGGTAGTTTCTCTGGGCAGTTCCATTAGTTCCCATGGGATATTGCAAGGCTGAATGTGTGCAAGATATAATGGGGTGAGGTGTGAGCAGAGTGGTGTTTAGCCCTTTCAGGGGGCATGTGCAGGAACTGGTTCTTTTTCCCAGTTCTACTTGATCATAAGCTTGGCTTTAACCTCTGTGCTGCAACAGATTTCTCTTTGAGACGTATTTATGAAGTTTGTGGGCTGTATAAAGGAAATTGCTGTTTGCCCTAGCTGTTCTTTTTGTGGTTATTACTGTGCACTTGATGTGTAATATTTCTGGTGAAAAATGGAAAATATTTCACCTTCTGAATGCTCAAGCAGCAAGCTTTGAAGGGCTTAAAATACACAGTGCAACTTGGTCCATGAAGTTAAAAAGTAGCTTTGCTAATAAAAAGCAATTGTGCAATAAAAGCTTCTTAATTTTTATGTAGTATTGAGTCCTACATTGATAAACTTCAGAAATATTAATTTCTAAGTATACTGGATAAATTTAACTTAAAATTCAACCAAAACAGAGATGCACACTCATTCCCAATGCTGAGTTTTTTCCAGACAGTCTGAATGAGGGTACCTTGTTCTACTTGACATCTGCCCATATCTAAGTCTAATTTGTACCATAGTAATAGTACTTGAGCTGTGCCCTTGGTAGTCAGTAGATTAGGGGTGTGTGTGACAAGTTGGACACTGAAGGGACATGCTGTATCTGAGCTATTCAGTTTCCTCATGAATGGACTAATGTGTTCCACTGGCCGTCCCTGATCTCAGTAACCACAAAGCTTTATGCTCTTAAAGGAACTGACAGTCAGCAGCTGTTTTTTTGTCAGGATTTTTTTTCACTTAATAGTGAGGAGAAATTGGGATCCAAATGTCATTCCTGAGTCCTGTTGTCTTTGTGGAAACAATACAGGTTTTTCATTTACTTGTATTGGCTGCATTGCTTCTGTTTGCCTTTTTCCTTACATGCAGTGCTTATATAATCAGCCCTGTCTCAGCAGAGAATTTCACCAGTGTGGGTTTATGAAGTATAGGTGGTGATGAATGAGCTTTAATATGCTGGAGTTGTCACAGGTGACTTACATTGGAGAAAGGCTTTATGAGGGATGAAAACTGAAGGTGAAATGTGAGCCTTTCACAGAACACTGAAGAGATGGTAGATCTGGAAGGACACAAACATTTTAAGAACACTTCTACATCAGCTTGATTAGAGGCTTCTGGGCCAATTAATAAGCTTCAGAATATTTTGGTTTTTCTCACCATAGGTGTGAGTTTACATTTGGTTCCTTATGCAAATCCAGGTGTGAAAGTTGATCATCTGACTTAAAATTCGTAAGAATATTTTATGTAAAACAATGTTTTGGTACACACACTTCAGCATTGTAAAAATTCTGCTTTCTGCTACTTTTTGTTAAATAAAATAAGGGCATTGAAGAATGGAAGAGAAGGGGGCAAGGGAGGACCTTTTTGCCACCTGTAAGGCATGTGGAGTGCATGGGACTCACTAGCCTGGTTCTTCCCACCCCTCAGTCTGGAGGGTCGTGTCTCTGGGGTTGACTGCAGGTAAAGTGTTAGAGGGGAGGAGGTGACTGTCCCTGCTCTGGGTGAAGCTGTTGGCTACAAACTGCAGCAGGCAGGCTGAGCTGTTCAGGCACGAGGTACAGATTGGAGGCAGTTTCCTCTTCAAGGTCATTGATATGGACAGAGAGGCCCATTTGGAACAGATAAACTTCAGAAATAAGGTACAAACAGAGGAGAGACCTCTGATGGCTTGTGGCAGACACAGACTAGTGGATTAGAGCTTCAGTAAAAGTGTGCTCCAGCTGTGTACTGTCCTACCTCTCCCTTAATAAGTGTGTTCTCAGGTCTGTTTTTAAACCTTAGTTACGTAAATCTTTCTGTGAAATGCCACTCTAGTTGCTTTGAAATTTAACCATGACTGTGATATTGTTGGACTTGTCACTCTTGGAGTTCAGTTTAGGAAGCCCACAACTGCCAACACACGTATTGACTTGAGAGCCAAGATCTCTTAGGGCACAGTTGCTGGTGTACTTAGGCAACAAAATAATCCCATTTTAGCTTGGGAACACAGAAGCACAATTGTGTTCCTGCAAATGTTATGCAGAGGTTGAAATTGCTGAATGGTTTTGAGATCATAGGTTTGGTTGCATTAAGACTGTATAAAGGTTTTCCTTTCTCCATGTACCAGCGTAAGGGGTTTATTTTGCTGCTGTACAATGCCTTATTAAAGGTTGCAGTGGCTATGCAGTGAAGCAGTTTGTATTCTGGTTTGGTACAGACATCCTTCTGGTCCCTTTTGGGACATGTTTTGGGGTGATGAGGGCAAAGCAATAGATCTTTTGGAGCTTTATTCTCTGCATGTTGATAATGTGTCCATTGTGAGGTTGCATCCTGCATGTTAAGAGTGTATTTTTCACAAGCCAGATGTGTACACTGCTTTAATAGTGCTCTGTGCGCTGTAGAAACTACCTTTGCAGTTGAAGGGTTTACATAAAACAAGAATTACTTGCACTGATTTTAAATAGTTTTATATTAGGGAGTTCAGTGTAGTGGATCCTGTTCTATTAAATAGTCTCACTTCCTTTTTAGTGTATGTGGTTTACCTGAAATTGCACTGCTTGTAAATGGCATTTCAGGAAGTCTGAACTGATGTGTGTTGGTTTTTTATTAACAAAGCTTCCTGAAAATGTTGTCTTTGGACTGTTTTCACACACCTTATGTTTTTAACAATTGCTTTTGCTTCAAGGCGCCAAACTGAGTAGTTTGTTGCTGATTGTTGGGGGTTTTTTTTGTAATAAGGAACTCTGTTGTAAGCTTTTCAATTAAAGAGAAAAATCCATGGAGAATATTTTTTAAAGATCTTATCTGATGCCCTCTTTAATCCTTGATCCTAGGCAGCCCTAACTCAACAGATGTTGCATGTGGGTGTTTGCAGCTGGATCTGGAGAGCCTCTGGTGGGAAGGCTGAGTCTGCTGTTCCTGTGCCTGCAGAGGGCTCTGCAATCAGCTTGCACCTCTTGCCACGTTAGTTTTGGTGGCTTTTGATCAGAGAGAACCAATGATTTGTGCTGGGATTGCAAGAGGCGAAATGATACCTTAACAATTGTAGCTTATTTGCACTTGTAATGCTTAACCTGTGCTGTGCCAGCCTTGAGCTCCCAGTTCCTGCTGTAAGAGCTCATGGATAGTCTGGGGATCTGTGGGAAACCAAATGAGTATGTAGCAGGCCATGGTTGCTGTTTGTCATCACTCTGACTGCTGGGTGCCAGTGCCATTTCTGACTTGGTGGGTTTTTTTTGAAGAAATTGCTGCTTCTTTTCAAGGCATCTTTGTGCACAAGGGGTCACATGGAAGACAACACAAAGGTGCTTGTTGGATGGTTTGACAAAGGTTGATCTGATCGAGGAGAGCAAATGTTGCAAAGACAGCAAAACTGAACCCTGAAGGGCATTAGAAAGCAACTTTTCATGCTTGATGTGGTGAGAGAATCAGGAGTATTGGATGGATGCACCATAAAGTAAATGTGTAAATTAACATGCTGAAGGGACACAGCACGAAGATATTTCTGGAGTTCCAAAGGTTAAGAAATGTGGAGCTTGTCTGAAGCCAGAATAATTTAATTTTGTGAAAGATGGATTTTACCCGAGTAGATGAGAAGGGAGAAAAAGTTGCATCTTGCAGCTATTGTAGAATAGTCCTGGAAAAGTCCGTTGTCTATTTGACAGTAACTGTTCATACAGGCAGCAGGTAGTTGTGGAAGATTGCTTTTTCCCAATTTATCCTAATGGATGACATAAATTTATAAAAGTCATTTAGCGGCATAACTACATTTTTTTTAAGGCTCTTGCTGGTCTGAATGTGCAAGTTTTTTAGAGAAACAGCACCCTTCATCTTTCCTATGTCTTTACTCTCTTGCCAAAGGAAGAGATCCTGCAAACAAAACACTCTTTCTTCGCTCCTCCTGGAAAACAAATTACCAGTCAGGCAAAACTGCACGTCACTAATGATGTATTATTGCAGGCAAAATGAAAAGCATAAACACTGATCTGTCCAAAACTCAAAGGAGTATGTAGGTAGAAAAGAAGAAATGAAAAGATTATTTTGATATAAATATTGTCACATTCACACAAGGCGTTATAATATTAAAATGTCTCAAGACATCGTTCAACTTTGAATTTCATTTCAATTCTTGATGCTTTGTTGTTGAAAAGAACAATTATTAAATGTCAGTGGGTTTGGGGTTTTTTAAATCTTTTGTGTAATACAGATTATTTTCATTGTCTGGAATGCTTTGAGGTGACAACAATCACTTAGTCTTGATCTTCACTTGAAAGTAATTCAGTTTTTAACACATTTTCAGGAGAGATTTTTATTGAAAAAGAATACAAGTGTATCCTAGTGTAAGGGGCAATTCCCATCTTCTCTACAACTACATTTTAGATATTGGAAACATGATTAGATACCTCTGAACCTTTTCTTCAACAATGAGTAATTAAGACAACAATTCAGTTTTCTCATTTCAGTTTGTGCTTCAAGGTAGACCTGCTGTCATTGCTGTTCAGTCTTTTAACATAAGCAGCAGAGCTTTGGTGCACTGAGGCTTTGGTCCTTGTGTTGAAATGGAATACTATCATTATATTTCCTTCTGTATAGACGATAAATCTGCTGCCCTGAGGACGTCCATGGACTGCAGGGGAATCTCTGCTCCAGCACCAGGGGAACCTCCTCCGCCTCCTGCTGCACTGACCTGGGTGTCTGTGGAGTTATTTCTCTCACACATTCTCACTTCTCTCTTTGGGTGCAGGTTTTTTCTCCTCCCCTCCCCTCGCTCCTTGTTAAATACATTGTCCCAGCATTGCTGACACTGTTGCTGATGGGCTCAGTTGGCCCCCGGTGGGTCTGTCTTGGTGCCAACTGGCATTGGCTCTGTCAGACATGCGGGAAACCCCCTGCTACCTAAACCTGGCCATGCAAATACAATACAACAAGGTAATTAGAAATTGCCATCCTGGTTTAGCTCCTGCATTTGCAAGCTCCTGCATTTGCAAAGAAGACTAATTGAAGTTTATAGTAGCCAAGGGAGGAGCAGCAACAGGCAACACAGCTGAGCAGGAGGGAGGAAATTAATGCAGAAAGCGTTTGTGTACATGAACTGTGGGGAAGATTCGGATAAAGGCTTTTCATTGAGACCGGTACTACTTATAATGCCACATTTTTTGTCCTTTTTTGACTTCAGGTTTTTCAGTTGATGGGATTTATTCTTGAGTCGATTTTCTTTCTGCCACTGTTAATAGTCTTGACACATTTCTGTGAAAACCCCACGAGTCAGTTTGGAGATGGACAGCATGTTTCCTTTGTCCTGCCATGCTGAGCACAGTTCAGTGTGGCCACTGTCATCTAAAATGACAGATTGTTTTACCTCCTTTGGTCAACAGCAGAGTTACTAACCCAGGTGGCATTGGATCATTCTGTGCTCAGAGTGGAGGTGGCAGCAGCGCTGCTTGACAGGTGTGTTGCCAGTGCCTGAACTCCTGCAGAGATCTCAGTGGGATTTTTCAGGCTGGCAGCCTGGAAACCCATTTTTTCCCATCTGGAAAACCGAGAAATTCTGGACAGCTAATTAAGAAGTAACTTAAAAACTGAAAGTTAGTTAGTTGTGAGCTAATTTGTTCCTCACATAATGGACTATATGATTTTTAAAATCAAGCATGAAGAACACCCAGGCTTAGTCTTTAACAGTTCTCTAATCCAAGGTTAATGTGTGTTTTTCTGCTTTTGTTGATCCAGCTGCCCTTGCATCTGCTTTTAGGTATCTGAAGGCCAATTTTAGAACAAGGAGGCAGTAACAGTTGCTTATCTTCTGATACAGCTGAAAAGGGGTTTGTGTCCTAAAATATACTGAAGTTAACAATTCTGTCTTGAATGCACTATGCCTGCTCTTTAATGTTTCTGTCCTTGTTCTTTTTTTTTTTTATAAAGTGAAAAAACAGATGAAAACCATAATTTTTCTTTTATAATGCGAACATGGAAACTATAAAACTTTTAATATTGTTTTGTGCTGTACTTGCCACACCTGTAATGGTGTAATGGTTTGGTTGATCTGGTTAATTTATGTTGGAGTGCCTGGGCTTGTTTTTCAAAGAAATTAGAAAAATCATTGTTTTTGTAGTGTACTGTGTTTCTGCAGAAAATGTTTGAGCTGCATGCTGTATCTTGATTAGTTTTCATACTTTTTGCAATTGAGTAGGGACATAATTGGAAAAGAAAATGTAAGATTAGGTGTCTTAGGTTTGTAATGAAATAGCTGTTGGTACAAAAGTTTCTGACACGCTTTGTAATGGAGCTTCATCCTGCCAGGAATGATAGTTTTGATTTGATGTTTGTGTGAGAAAGTGACAGGGATGTACCATGTGTGTTCAGCCCTAGATGGAATGCAGCAGCCTGACTGTGGGTGTTTCAGTGTGTTGGTAGGATTTATTTTCCTTTATAGGTGGTTGAAAATATTAGTGCATCAAATAACATCGTTCATGACTAGGATTTTCTGTTGATGCCATTTAAGACTTCCACATTTTTCATTTTGATTGCTCATGGCATTTAAACCTTTACTTTGACTGAATTAGTATATTTAAAGGAACTGTTTTGAGCATTAATTTTAAGAATAAATTCTCAATTATTTCTGTTCCAAGGCTTATATTGACATTAAGCAACCTTCTTTTAGCAAGTTTAGACTAAAGAAATCTAATAAAGTAGTTTCTGTAGTTTCATTGACTGACTTAATGTACTTTTGTCTCCGTCTAAACAGATAGTTCATGGAACAAAAGTTTAAGTTATTCAAGTTATGTCTTGGCAGTAGCTAAATCATTCTTTAAGAATGACCAAACTCATCAGTATGCTGCTCTCTGCTTCCGGGGGGATTTTTCCCTACATGTTTGATCCTGGATTAGAAGCAACAGATTTTCTGCCTTTTTTTTTTTTCCAAAACAGGCACACAAGTGCCTCTTGTCTGCTGGATGCATTTATGGTGACTTGAGCATATTTAGTCTCAAGTTTCACTTTTCAAACTTGTGCCTGGGTGGAATTCCTGCATCCTGCTGTCCCTCCTCTGTTGTGTGCACACAACCTCTTAGCAGTGTTTTGGTCAGTCACATTCCTGCTTAGCATGAAAAATAGCTCTTTAATTAATAATGCTGTGAAACTTGGAAGAAAAAATTATAAAAGCTTTCCTTAGAGCAGAGTTCCTATGTATATATTCTCTCCATCTTTAAAAGCTTCCAGTCTCCAGTGATCTCAAACAGTACTTCCTCAGTCCTATTTCCCTCTAGTTATTCTTTTTTGTACTTCACTTTATTTAGCAGTCGTGCATCTCTCTGTCCATAGCAGTGACATTACCAGTGTTTTCTTTCCTTTTCATTGGATCCATGAATTTATGTCCTTCATTTCCAGGCATGTGCACTTGAATACATTAAAGTCCGTTTCCATTCAAAATGTGAATGTTACATTGTCATGTGAAGCCTTTTGAATATATTCATGTAAGTGTTAAAATTGGAAGATGAAGAACTGGAAAGAAATTCAGTGCATTTTTTTTGAGATGCAGGCTGGGCTGGCTGCTTGGAAGGTCTGGCTGGTTTGTACGATGTTCAGGACTGTGTAAGCAGTTTATTTGCAGAAATAACTGTAAAGTTCTCCACCTGGTGACACATTGTTAGGTGTGTGATGTCTTCTCATGCTGATTGTCACTTTCCCTTTTGTGATGGGTGTAGGGTTATGAGTAATTGTTTCCCTGCTCCATTTGCTGTTTATTTGAATGCATCAAGTTAAAAAGAGGAGCTTTAACCAAAGCAACTTTATGCTTATGGTAAAGGTGCTTTAAAGTCTTAAATCTAAAATAATCTACTCACATAGTGTGTATGGCACTGTCCCATTGAGGCAGTGTGGCACTTGTTTTTCTGCACAGAATTTATCCATTGTGACCCTATATTTTAACTGGGTGTATCACTTTTGGGTACAGACTGGCATAGTTCTTAAATTGATAATGCACAAAACATTCAAAAACTTGAGTAACTCCTGTTGTTTGAAGAACTGGATAATTTTAATACACGATTTAATCTGTTTTATTCAGTAGCTAATCATTTAAATGAACACTTCTGACATAAAAGTCGTAATCTTGAAAAGCAACAATGCTGTTTTTAAATTCCTTACTCCCAGAAAATTCTTTTGGTGCTAATATTCAGCTAGAATCAATGTCCTTCCATATAGTCAAATGTGGAGGAATTAAACCTGCAATTCATAAAGGGAAGGGGAAAAAGAAATAGAACATTTTTGTGGGTGTGTTTGATCTGTTTTATTTAATTTTTCTGTTAAGAAGTGACCTAATTTTGAAAAGGGAACTGTCCCTTTCTTCATGGGTGCTAAGTAGTTTGGTACTTCCTACATTTAAAAAAAAACATTAACGTGCTCACCTCCTCACCTCAAAACAACTGAAGGATGTGTATTTTTGTGCCTTATTTGAACAGAAAAAAGCTCCTGGACACCAAAAAAACTTGCATTATAAAATCCAATGAATCAACCCTCCACAAAACTTGTATTTTCAATTTTTTTTAATGCTGGAGGTGTTCTGCCTGTGTAGGTTCCTATGTGCAGCTTGGTAATACATTTCTGATTATTCTGTTGCATTGGATATCTGGGATGTGTCTGATTCAGTTTTAGTTCACTTGGATGCAAAATCAGGCATATCTTGGAAAGCAATCGCACAGTGGTGGAGACTGCTGGACAAACAGGATACTGAGTCTTGCTTGGGTGTTTGTTGTATAGGGAGATCAGCAGGGGTTTTGCATCTGAATCTGATTTGTTTTAAAAGCTGCACTTCAAGCTTGCTAATGTTGTTAGGGTCATCTTGTAAAGGTGAGAGGCCTTGGGTTGTATTTTCATTATTGTCCTGCCCTGGACAGTGAAAGTTGAAGCAACTGTTAAGTTTTCACATAATCTTCAGAGGAGTTAACACAAGTATCCTTCAGGGCCAGTGAATGCTGTTTGGGGGAACAGCTCAGTTTTCCAAATAGTGTCTTCTCCTACAGTCTGGTCACTACCAGTCCCATAAACTGACACACTCTGAAATCCAAGCTCAATATGATTCCCACAGATAATAGCAGTGAATTGAATAACTGAAGATAAGTGCACTGTTACAATGTAGAAGTCTGTCACAGGAAACCTTCAGCTGTAACTACTGCTGTTCTGCTGTGTCACATAATTGCATGTTTGTGCCTGACCTTCCTGTGACATTTCTGAAACTTGAGCTTCTTGCTAATCTCCTTCCATCTTCCCAAGCTGTGTTATCACATCCAGTTCCATCATGTTGAATTCCAAATGTTTTCTGCATGCAATTGCCCTGTTCCAAATTCCAGACTTCTGGTTTCATTCTTCCGCTCCAGCTCACATGTTACAGGGTAGTTGAATCCAAGCTGACAGCCAGGTAGTGGAGGTGTATCAACCAAGGGTCTGGGAGGAAAATTAATTTGAAGTGAGTGTATTAAATCTTCAGACAGTCTTGATTTGCTTCTGTTGTCCTAACTTGCACAGAGGCCATGTGTGAACAAGCCAGCAAGTCCCTCAGAACCCCAGCTGGACTAGGAGACAAAAGCCATGTTTGCAGTTGCTTAAATGTGAATTGATGTGACTTGATCGAGTAAGAACAATGTGGGAGTGAAGCAGAACATGAGAACGGAAGCAGAGGAATTTACAGGCTTTGTGAAGCTGTTTTCTCCTGGCTAGAGGAGCATCTTTGACTGTTGTCTGGGTTCCTCTTTGCTCTCACAGCAAGGTTTTGTCCTCTCTTGTTCTGTCTCCTCAGTAATTAGAGCACCAATGTGACTGTGTTCAGTTCTGTTTTCAGATAATTAGAGCTGGGCTCATATAGCAAAATACATGGTTGTCTGTCTCCGATTTTGCTCAGGGCCTTTGCCAGGACATCACTGGTCTGTCATTGGGAACCGGAAATCCTTCTCATTGCTGCTCTTCAGTGGGCTGTGACAAAGACTTTGGCTGATGAGGAGTAATTACATGGTGCCTGCTGGCTTGGTGTGCAGTTGGGCCATCCATCCATCTGCTCTGCATGCTTCAGGAGTAATGAGGAGTGATGCTGGAGAACAGGAATGGCCTTGTTCTCTGGACAGTTAAGGTACTGGGTTAGGAGACCAGTGCAGAACTTGGGAGCAAAAGGTGGAAGGAAGGTAAATGAATTGAATCACATTGTTGGAATTTGCTTTTAAAAAGAATTTATGCATTCAACACTGGAAACGTAAAGCTCAGTAATTTTAGTTAATTTTTCTTTTGCCCTTTGGGTTCTGAGTACTGTCATCAGATTAGAGCAGTGAAGTAAAAGCTTAGTCATACTGTGCCTTGTGCGTTGTTCTAGGGTGTTGATTAAAGATAATCATAAATAGGCTGCTTATCTACACAAACTATATTTAGTTATTTTACATCAAGGTCCCTGATACCATGACTGGGAATCCTGAACAACTTCTTAAGTGTTTATTGAGTGTTATTACTTAAAGTACTTGGGAGTCTTCAAATGGATATTTTCTGTTTAATAAATTAGTCTTTGGTGTTCCTATTGCGTATTTGTCATCTGCCCAACCTCCCCCACAAAAAAAAAAAAGTCCCTGAATGCATATTTCAGGATCCAGCAAAATTTTGTCATATTTTAGAAGTTTCTCCCCAGAGGCTGCTTTTTGTGCAGCAATGTGTTGGTAGCTTATGTTTTGACTTCAGTGAAAGAACAGAACAGAAGAAGGTGTTATGTTTGTGCATGTTGTTGCTTGATTCGGGATATGAGCCAGACCGTAAGTTCACAGAAATTTGATGAGAAGCACTCAAGAAAGAACAGCATTCTGTAACAGGGTTTATGTAAAACTCCTGTGGTCCAGTAGTGGCTGTAACTGTTGGTTTCCCTATGTAAGTTTATTCTTCACTGGACAGTTTTTATTTCAGTGTGTACAGAGATGCTTGTGGTAAACATTTATCTTATCTCAAGCTACCAACTGCATTTTGCTTTGAGTTCAGTACTGACCCTATTGAATAAATATCTGGCTTGATGCCCTGCCATCATCCCTTCCTAATCTGAGCGCTGTATCCTGTGCTTTTGGATTTGGAATAGCATATGGCTGGCTCAGCAGAGATTTCCCAGGTGTCCTCAGAATTAATCTTGCCTTCTTTTCATGTTCCCAGGATATGCTGCTCAAAGGCCTCAGAAGCTTCAGCCTTCAAGGATTTTAATGTCATGAAAGTACTGAGTTTCTTTGAGATTGCCTTTGAATTGCAAGACACCAACACTGCTTTCAGTCTAAGGTTTGAAATTTAGAATCAGTGCCCCAAGTGAGTGAAGAAATGCTTTGCTAAACTGCAGAAGTCTATTCAGTTCCACTTCTAAATATCTGTAAACACATGGGCAGGCAGGAGCAGTTCAGGCATGACTGATGTCAGTGCATGACTTTTTTATTTTATTTTAACAGTTGGTTATGTGGGGTTATAGCATTGCATTTTCCAGGAAATGCTTTGTGCAATATGCAGCAAGACTCTGTTCAGGTGGTCAGTCACATTCTGTCTGATCTCAGTTGCTATCATGAATCTCCTGAAGTAATATTGTTCAACTTTGCTGTTATATTAGTTACTTCTGAGGTCCTTGGAAAATCTTTCAGGCAAATAAGGTGTTGTTGCAGCATGACTTATGGTGTTGCTTGTGATGAAAGTCATATTTTGTATTCCTTGTGATGTGTGTGTACCCTCCTGCATATTATCATTCTGCCTTATAAGTGGGCAAAATCATAATTACAGCATCTTCAGAAAACAAACTGCTGAACTGAAGAATGAGTGAAATATACCTTAATTGTAAGAATACAGAGCAAGGCTTTGTTTAAAAAAAGTTTTGCTTTGTTTAGAGATCCAGAAAATTATTTTTTTATATATATATATATATACACTGCAGAGAGCTGAGTACCCACAGCTGAATGAATATGCAAAGACTTGTGGGAAGGTGTGATGAGCAGGTGGGGATACATATGGATGTCCTTGTATTTCAGCTGTCTTCTGTTGGTTCTGCTAGTTGCACACAAGTACCTTAACATGGTCTCGGGTTTGTCTGATACCTATGCCAAATTTCCTAATTCCATTTTAAACTCATATAGTTAAACTTTGTAGTTCAAAGTTACAGTGGAAAATTATAACCAGAAATACTTACTTTCTCCATCATAGATTGTCTGTGATTGGAGAATCACTGGATATATGTCTTGGGAGGAATAGTGAAGCATCAGAGTTGACACACTTTGGAGTCAGTTATTCACATAATTTGTTAATGTTAGTTTGTACCTAATTCTGTGTCTTCTTTCATCCTTCAGTGAAGCTTCTTCTGTGTGAGAAATTGTCAGTGGAAATTTGACATCTAGAAACAGTTTTATATTGAAGGCTTGGGTTGGAAAAGATAAAACATTCTTGAAATGGTAGCTTAAATTCATCCTTCCTTGTGTGCTGAGCAGTACAGACTATATTGCACAGATCCAGGCATGATACAGAGGGAAGGGGCTTTATAGTTGTTCTTACATATTCATGTGTGTGTCTCACAACAATATTAAGGATGCTTTGATAGTGAGAGGTTGGGTAGAGAAGTTTGGTTGCTAGCCTTGTATGTGACTGCTGGAGTCACCTTATGGAGCCTCTCTGTACAAACCACTTCTTTTTTAAACTGTTTTTCTCATTTGCTTCTGTGAATCTGTGTCATAATAAGAAATGGTTACTGAAAAGCTGATAGCGGGAGAGCGGAAACATGTGAGTAAGGTTCCTCTGGGGCTTTTCTAATGTGTGGGGGTTTGTTTTGGTTTTTTAGTTTTCCACCAAACATCTGCTAGTTTCGTGTGAAACTTTCTCTTTACTGTGTTGGACAGTTGGTGAATAATGAACCCACCTTTACTGTGCTTTTTGTGACACCATGGACTCTTAATGTGTTTTGTCTCCCTGTCTGCCTTCCCTGCTGTTAAGTGCTCTGTAAAAGCTGATCCTTGTACAGAAGCCATTTCAGAAGTTTTCTCATCCTTTTCACCCTCTGCCTTTCCCAGTTCCTTTGGTGTACCTGGTGAGATGGGGCAGAGGGCAGAATAAGTCGTATCTCAAACCAGGGAATGTGGGGGAATGGTGCTAATTTGTCAGCAGGTATCAGAATATCCTGAGTTGAAAATGATCCCCAAGGATCAAGAAGTCCAGCTCCTGGGCTTAGGAACTTTGAGGCTGGCACAAGGTAGTCCAACCAGCTAGTCCTGGCTATGATGTTGCACAGATCAACTAAAGTTTAAGAAAGTCATTTTTTTCATCCATTTCATATATGAACTGAATTTTCTGTTTGTGGTTGGGTTTTTCCCCCCATTTAAAATAGGAATGTATTAAAATATTTATCTTGTAGAGTAGTTCTTGTGAATACCAGAAGGTGGCATAACAGATTTTCCTAAAAGTGTTTCGATTGCAAGAAATGCACAGGATGCTCCTACACTTATTTAAAGCTGTTGGTGAAATTTTGATCTAAGGGAAATTGGATCACTTTGGACCTTAACATTTAAAGGTATATCCATTCTACTTTTTTTCAGAATAAGAAATTTCTGGTGGAATTCATGCTGGCTATTATAGGTTAAGTTTTTGAAGTTGGAAATAGTTTACTTGAGAGTGCAGGGAGGGAAGGAAGGGGTTGTTCATCATGTGTGTCAGTGCAATTCTTTCCTGAGGTGTTTTACAGGCTCCCAGTTTCCCATGAACACACTGTTTAGATATTTTGCTTTACCAGTTTGCAAAATGACAAACTGTTTTTTAAGCTCTTCATGTTAACTGGTACTATGAAAGAATAAATTATTAGTATATTAAGTTATAAATTACAGTTTTGTGCTGTAGCAACTCTAACCAAAGCAGATTGATAGGTGTACCAATGTTGTGTTAGAAGCAGTAGGTAAAAAAACTGTGCAAAACCCCCCATTAATGTGTATTTCCTTCTGACAAACTGGAAACTTAGTCTTTGTGCAGTGTTGCCTGCATTTCATGACAAGCTGATGTAATAAGGTATTAGATCTCATCTCATCTCATGCTTTTCTTATTGATCTGTCTCTGGGACAGTCATGCCCACTGTAGTCTTGATCAAAAGTACTTAAATGTACTTTAAAAGTAAGTATTGTTTTCATTCAAAGGTCTAGAGGTACTTACTCGTAGAGAGAGTGCCTTGGGCATAGTTGGCAGGGGTTTGGCAGTGTCTGTGCAGGAGTGCTCTGTGAGGGACGGGGCTGTGACTGCCCCGTGCCAGACACTGCTGGGGTTTATTTTGCATTAAAATAGTGGGGTTTTTCCAAGTAGTTAAATTCATTAGTGTAGGACAACCCTGAAACTTTGGAAGGAATGAGATACATGGGATTGTTTTCTCTTTCCTTCAGCTCCCTCTGGCAGGCAAACACCTGAATTACAACTGCTTTACTTGCAACTCTTTCAAAGGCTTTTCCCAGCGCGAAGTTATCCCAGTTGCCTGATGTTCTGTCTGACTGTTGTGCTGCTTCTCTGCCCGTCCCAGCTGTGCAATGCTGTTTCACCCCAAGGACTTCTACACCACACTCATCTTACTGATTTTTTTCTATTTTTTTCCTTCCTCTTATGTGGTCTGCCCTGAGCCTGCTGTGATTCATTAGAGCAGCACAGATGAGAAGGATATGACTGTTTTGCATGGGAGCCTTGAGTTTTTGCAGAATTTCAAGCCCTTCCTTTGCTGACCAAGGCTCTGGGAGGTGGGTGGGAGGAAGTGGTGCAGCTCCGGTGGCCGTGGCTGTCGCTGGGCTGAGCCTCCCACCCACCTCTCTGCACTCCTCTCCTCCTCTGAGCTTCACAGATTGGTTTTCAGTTCTGTGTTTGTGAAGGCGACTTACCCGGTTGAAGGGGATGTGGTCACATGTACAACACTGTGAAGAGGTAGAAAACTGCCTGGAGTGTGTGGAGTTCTGTGGTTAAATTTCTCAGCGATGAGACCTTTAGTAGCTGCTACATGGACATTGCTGAAAGACTGAACTTTGAATAAGAGTCAGATGTTCAAAGTGTTATGAAATAAAGGTTTATAATCAGGAGACTTTATTTGATTTACATATTTCATAGTTGTTAAAAATGCAAATAACATTGCTTTTCTTTCTGTGGGCCTTTCTAAAAACAGCTTGCACTTAGACTTTTCTAGCTATGTACAATTATTTTATGCAAAGCAGCACGTCCTGATTTGATCCTAAATTATCCAGATAGTTACATTGTCACTAAATAGGGGTATGCAATTGCTGAGTTCTTCCAATCTGCTAAGTGAATATCTTAAAACTGTCACTTTAAATCTGCTTTTGGAAATGAATTAATAGCTTGCCCACCATAGCAAAATTGAAATAACTTGCATCTTTTGAAACTTGGCCTAGGAAATGCAGAGTTTGCTTTAAATTTATGTTCTCATAACTGCTAGAGATGAAAGTACTTTGTAATTTTCTTTCTAGAATTTAATTATTACACAGGAATTACGGCATTTGTCGATTTAGAATTAGAATATAGTGGTGTATTTCAGAGAAATGGAACTGTTTCATAGGAAGAGTTGGTTTTGATCATGATTTTCTTTTTTTTATCTTTCAAAAAAGTCTACATGTAACCAAGGTATGCATTTTGAAAGTCTCATGTATTATTTTAAATGTTGATGACCACTAATATTGTGCTAATTCTGTGGCACAAACACACTCATGGATTGTACACCCTCCATTCAGCTCCATGTGAAAGGCTGTGACCTTGGATCATTCTAATAACACTCACCCATGGGAACTTGCAGAAAACCTCTTCTTGCCATAGAAGATAACAAGATGTTTTCTGAGGAGGTGGAATCCAGCTCTGCAGAAATCTCGAGATTAAAGCTGTTCCATGCACTCAGGACTGCAGTGGTGGTTACAGGTATCCAAGAGGTGTAAGTCATCACTGAGCTGCAAACACGCATCTTCCTGGGCCCTGCCAAGGGAAACAACCTGTGAAAACTGTCCATTTTTGTCAGTTTGCACTGCTGCTGTTGGGTGTGAAAGTCCACCTAAACAAGGGATCTGGCTTTCTTTTTGGGAACCGGTGCTGTGGAGGTTATCACTGGCTTGATTTGCTGAGGAAGGGAGGATCCTGAGTAAACAAACCAGGGAGTTCTCCCATGTTGTCTTTTGGGAAGGAGTCGACTACACCTGCCTTTGTCAGATGGTAGGAGTTGATTCCTGTTTGGCTCTGGCTCATGGAAAAAAAATATTTAAAGAATGGGGGTTTAGTACACATGGCCTCTTCTTTGGTTCTAACTCTACCTACTCTCATGACATTTAGTTGGAATGATCTGTGGACTTGAAACTCCTTTTCTAGTGTAGAGAAACTACTTTTTTTTTTCCCCTTACACTGAATGTGGGAAATTAACACTAGTGATAAACAATTCATATTAGTGATAAATTTGAAATGGAACTTTTTGCTGTGTAAGCCTTTTTCACATATCCCTGGTGTGAAGGCAAGCTGAACTCTAAGGTCAAGTTGCTATTTCATAAAAATTTGTATCCAACATGCTGATGGCAGATAATTAAATTGAGTGCATCTATCTAAGTGTCTGTTGTGAATCCTGTAAGGAATGTAGCCAGCTGCATTGCAGTGGCCGTGGGCACAAGGTGCAGCAACTTCAAGTCTTCCAGGAGAAGATGCATTCCTGCTGGGTTTTTTTGTCTCCTAGGTGGCACACAGTGATTTCTGACAACCTGGACCTGAAGTATCAGCATCTTTCTCAAAACGTTTTCAATTTCATTCTCAGTCAGTCTTCCCAAGGGGCTCTGCCCTGAGTGCCCACAGTGGAGATTCTCTGGATTGTGGGTTGGCAGAGATCAGGTGATGGTGCAGTGAGAATTCCTGTGCTCAGGAAAAGTTTACTTTTTTGTCTTTCAATTAAATTGAGTTAGTACAGAAGCACACAAGAGTTTGTCTTGTCTTCCTGTGCCTGCTCGTTTCATCAAGGACACTTTTTGTAGATGTGAAGGAACACAAAAACTCACTCCAGTGGATGAAGACAATAAGGCTTAGAGAATGCAAAATGATTCTGCGTAAATAATGGAAGGATGAAAGAAAAAGCCTACAGACTTTCATTTTAAGAATATTTTCAAAAAACTTTACCCAACTCATGACTCAAGTCATGTGTTTGCTGTCTGTGGTGTGGGAAATACTGAAGTTGTTAGTGTCTGGGGCTCAATCCTAGGTTCTCTTTAATTACTAAATTGTTTAATATGTTTACATCATTTGAGTCAGATATGTAAATGTGTTTAGGCATACTTTACTAAGATAAATTGTGCGGCCAACAGACCATAACAGCTGTGGAGAACCTGTTTAGAAATAAATTCTTTGAAGTTCACAGTTTGACCTAATAAAAATAACTGTTGCTTCAGACAATTATCTTCAGCAGGGTCAGTCTGGCTGCTGTGACTGTGCACTCAGCTTTCTGTGTTGATTTATTAAATATAATCACCTAGGGAAGATGAGCAAAGTTCTCTGAATAAATTGGTGTTAATTCAAAAGCATTTTTTCTTAGGAGTGTGTTGTCAGCAGAGTACATTGGCTTAGATCAAAATTGGAAACCTTCATTAACTCACTTTGGTTTTACCTCCTACTAAGTGTTTTAAGACCTTATTTTACCTAATACCTTTTATGTAGGAGTAATTTGCCCAAGCAAAGTTGGGTTTTGTTGTTGTTTGGGGGTTTTTTTTGAGGGTTTTTGTTTGGTTTGAGGTTTTTTGCATATTATAACCTGTAGCTTGTAATTAAGTTAACCGTGCATCTTGACTCTTGAAGTGATTTCTTGCTAGAAATCTTACCTCAATTTTAGAAAAACCCCCTTCAAGAATACACACAAGACAATGCAGGGCATCCATAAGTTGTGTAAAATAATGGTGTGGGGTTTTTTAACTGTTTGCTGTTGCTGAATAATTTCAGAAGTTTCATACTCAGACTATCAAGTTTTTTTTTCTTATTAATAAATTATGCAAAGACCAGTGTTATGGGGTTTTGAAGAATTTATGAAATGGAGAAACTCATTTCTCAGCACGATTCCTTCTCAGTCAGGCAGCTGCTGCCTCTTTGGTTTGTTGAAGAACATACATTTTGCTGGTCTCAAAATCATGTGAGAATTTGAATCTTTACTGACTGAAGTGTCTGGGAGGGAAGGGGAAGTGGCTGTATCAGATGCAGGGTAATATGTATGTGTCATATATAGAAATAATGTGTGTGTATATATAGAGCATGTGTATATATAGACATGCTATATACACAATCCCATATATATAGTGTGCTTATGTATATTTATGTATAAAAATAATTTTCACTGAAATGATGCATCCTAAAACGTTACTGCAGCAATTTCCTCATTTATATAGGAAAAAATGCTGAGTGGGTGGATGGAAAACTGCAGTACTTTTTGTTAAACACATGGTACATGCCCTGACTGCTTAACTTAATATTTAAAGATTTGGGGTTTTTTTTCTTCTGTTTTAGAAATGGCCCTACAAATAGTGCTATAGAGATGGGAACCTACACTGCTTACAGCATTTTGGCAGCAGCAGGGGTTGGCTGGAAACAGAGTTTATCTCACTTCTTTGTTTTGCGATTATTCCTTGTTCCTTGAGCTGTCAAACCAGTTGGAAAGAATTAAATGTATTTGATAGTAACTACTTTGTGAGCATCTCTGCTTCATTTATGAGGCCTTGTGCATCTTGAAGTCTACAGTACAACTACAGTAGACCAAAGGATGCTGTATTTATATCTTGTGTCTGAGGGCTTTTTAACTTCCATTTGTGAAAAGAATTTCTTTGGGACACCATAATGAACAGTAAGTCAAAGTACATGTGTCATTCTCAGAACTGTCTTCAGCTGTTTTAAAGCTTATTTCTTAGTGAATTTA